>CM022302.1:14465042-14492159 GCA_011799875.1 Thinopyrum elongatum | reverse complement strand
GGAGTTTGGTGTGTTTCTCCTAATAGGTCACATGTACAAAGAGTGAAACCATATCAGCATAATAACTAGTCACTGCCTGACACACATGTTTCCAAATCCCAGGACATTTTGGCCGGAACTGGAATGCCGACGTTTGGGACATCAAACATGCCCGATACAGGACATTCAAAGTGGGTTTCTTTATTTTGTATTAATTCAGCAACTAAGTGGGCAGGGCAGATGGCCCAACATATCTCTGTCCACAAGGTGACAAGCATGATAACAGAGTTTTTGGTCGTTTTTTTTTTTTTTACCTCTACGTCCTAATTGTCAGATGTGTGATGTGAAACATATGCGTACTCTAAGTTGCAATCTGTTTCAAAGGTGCCAAAGTATGGCTTATAACTGAATGGTAAGGGCACATGCCAAACAATCTTGCTTCAATTAATCCACACAAGTGGAAACAAACATGTTATATCACAGTTTTGGGTCTCCTGTCCCGCCTATCGGTCACATGTACAAACGTTTGTGTGACACCAAGCTGCAGTCTGCCACAAAAGGGCGACAAATTCCGTCGGGTGCTTGATGACAGAATATCCTTGCCTAAAACATTCCTAGTGACTAGTTTTGTGCAGCAAGGAATAATCCTTGTGAGCGCGAAAAAAGTAAGGAGAGGCAGGGAAGGAGCAGCTCATCCCTCCTTGAGGAGGGTGCCCTGCGTGGCGGAGAAGTGGAAGGTGGTTCCAGCCGCGGTCGTCAGCGTAGTATGAGGTCGCGCGGGGCGCGCGCGGGTCATGCTGAGGAGCTGCGGAGCTGCACCATGGGCTCTAAAATTCTCTAAGCAGATCCAGATTCCAACCAAACCAACAAAGCAAGCAGAGCGCAGAGGAGCAACCAATCCAATCCAACACACTCAAGAAACGAGAAGGGGGGAAGCAAATCGGAGCCGGGGAGAAGAAGAGAATTTACGAAACGGGGAGGGGGGGGAGGGGGGGGGATTGCGTGGGAGTAGTTGCCAATGGCACAAGGGGGAAAAACGGATTTGAGGCGGGCGAGCGGGCCGAGCGCGAGGAGGTTCTTGTGGGAAAGGATCGCGACACGTGGGTGGTGAGGGGGAAGGACGGCGGCGAAGACGGGCGGCGAGAGCACCATAGTTATGGCAATCTGGGGCTGGGTTTTTTTTTCTTGAGGGGGACGGACAGATTAAGAGGGGAAGTGTTCCGATGGCGGGGGGGGATCTGTCTTCGTCCGGAAAATCAAAATAAAAAAATCACCATTTCGATCGGAGGTGGGGAAGAAGACGCGGCGGAACGAGGGGATGGGGACGAGGGAGCAAACCCTAGAAATCCAAATCGAATCCAATCTGGCTTCTCTATCCAATCCCCACCGAAACCGCCTCCAGCTTATTATTTCGAGGCTCAGCGTGATGGGGACGGGCCGGGGCCGCGTAGCTGCGTTCATTTCTAACCAGTTTAAAGGCCTTTGCGTTTGGTTTGGTTGGGCCGTGAGTTATGACAACAGCTGCGAAAAGCTGCCCGCGGAAAAACGGGAAAAAAAAACAGCTGCAGAAAGTTTGGGCATTTTCGAGTTAGCACTGCTCGGCGGCGGCTATAGGCCATTGACAACCGGGGCGCACATCCCTGCATGAAGTTGCCAATTCCATTTTTGCTGGTTTACTTACATCCACTTCGTTTCGAAAATGTAAGTCTTTGTAGATTATTCCACCTATTGCAACACATTCGGATGTATTACATGCATTTTAAGTGTAAATTTATTCATTTTGGGCTCCGCATTGTAGTCATCTGGGAATCTCTACAAAGACTTATATTTAGGAACGGAGGGAGTACACACAAAATATTGCGCGGGAGTGCATCCAAGTCGCGAATTCCACCATGATTGTAACTCGCACAAACCAAAACAGACAGCCCACCACCACGTTGATTAGGAGTTTTCCTCTCTTTTTTATTGATTCTTCTCCAGACGGTTTTTTCCCTTTTTTTCGTTGGGTTTCAAGGCGGATTTTGTTTTGGTTTTTTTTCTCCATTCTCGTTTTCTTTTCTTTCCCCCCCCCATTGATTTATCCCTTCTTCTTAGTATTTACTTTTACTCTGTTATTTTTTTGAAATGCACAAAACCTTTTCGATTCGAGAACTATTTCAACGTAGATTGTCGCTTTTTGAAAAATTTGCTGAGTTTTTCAAATTCATTGGAAATTTTTCTCCAAAATCAAGGACTTTTTTTCCAAATCGGACAAAAACTCTTCCCAAATCTGATATTTAACCTTTTTCAAAATCTATGATACTTTTACATATTGTTGAATTTTTTAGGTCATGAACTTCTTCCCATATCCGGTGAACTTTTTTTTCAATATTGATGAATTTAAGTCAGTTTAACTTTTTCTAAAATCCGTGGACCATTTTAGATGCACTATTTTTTCTGTTTTTATTTTTTTTTTCTTTTCCAAAAGTCAACGGTTGTCGGTCAATAGGTAACAAAACTGGTCAACCGTGACAAGTGGTTGCGGGAAACGTAGTTATTTCAAAAAAATTCCTTACAATCAGCGCACGATCTATCTAGGAGAAGCATTAGCAAGTGAGCGGGGAAGCGAGGTGTGTCCAAGTACTCTCGTGACCGAAAACGGACAAGCGTTGTTTAGTAAGTGTTGATGTAGTCGAACGTCTTTGGATCCAAACGATCAATCTCAAGTCCCCCGGAAAAAAGCACGCGGCACATCCGCGATCTGCACACGTTCAGATCGGTGACGTACCTCGAACTCTAGATCCAGTGAGGCGAGGGAAGTTATCGTCAGCACGACGGTCGTGTCGGTGACGGTGATGATTGAACGACCGAAGTAGGGCTCGCCTTAAGCAATCGACAATAGGACCGAGGTGGAAATTAGGGGGGGGCGCCGCACACGGCTAAACTAAACAAAAAAACTTGTGTGTTATGGGGTGCCCCCTGACCGTATATAAAGAGAGGGTTGTAGGGAAGAGGTGGCCGGCCCAAGGGGGGCTCGCCAGGAGTGTGGGGAATCCTACTAAGACTCCCAGTCAATAGATTCCCCTCCTCTTTACTATTCTGTAGGGTAACGCAAGCAGAGAAAAACAAAAAAAATTCCGCCTCGCACAATCCCAGGCCATATGGAGAATGCATACAAGGTTGATCATTTTCGTTACCGACTCGTATTTCGTGCGCGGATTAGTAGATCGAGGACGGACGGCGGTGCATTGAAGCTCCACGACAGCTAGGATTTGACAACCTCCAACCGCCGAGATGTATACCCCTAGTCTTCCCTTCGGACAGGCCCTCAGGGAGTGAGGCTTCGAACAGGACCACGGACGAGATTGTCGCGGACAGCCCTTCGGGGGGACCTTCGAAACCCGAACGGGTTTCACTCGGACAAGACCTTCGGGTGACTCACAGAAATCGGACCGTCACTTGGACAGCCTTAGGGAGGCACTCCGACAGCCCCTCGGGCACTAAGATCGAAACTACGACTCTCTACAGAGTTGCACACAAGGTTGTCACACCTATCGGCAGGGCTTCGCCGTCCAGAACTAGTTCCCTGCCGGAAACCCCAGACAGCCTTTCGGCTCTCTCTACGAAACTCTTTTGTGGGAGGGAAGAGAAGCCAGAAACAATCTTGCATGTGTTGTACTGAGAGGCAAGGGATGGGGAGAATGGCCGCCCCTTAGCCTC
Organism: Thinopyrum elongatum; assembly: GCA_011799875.1. Taxonomy (NCBI): domain Eukaryota; kingdom Viridiplantae; phylum Streptophyta; class Magnoliopsida; order Poales; family Poaceae; genus Thinopyrum; species Thinopyrum elongatum. The sequence continues at coordinate 14,488,481 of CM022302.1, read as the reverse complement.
CTTTATAGGCCAAGGCAAAGGGGTGAGGGTGGGATGTTGAAATACCACCAAAGCTTCTGTCACACATGAAGGGCATATGGTAACAAGGGGGGCACCAACACTGGGGACCCCATGGCAGCCTTGGGCCGCCCCACTTGTTCCTCCCAGGGGGGGGGCCCCCCCAACAAGCCACAACATGTCTCCATGAAACATGCGCTCCCAGACAAAAAAAGCCACCAAACATGCAACCCACGATTCGTGGGGTCTTGCTTTCCCCCTCGCGCTGAGACAAGTAATGTTTCTTTCCGCGAAACTTTTTTTCTGAAAATTCCAGAAGGTCCCAAGAACATTTCGTCACCCTCTAAAATTATTTTGGGGATGATCCGAAACATTTTCGGTGCGGTGGGTGTTTCATCAGCGAAAGATATTAACATCGGTTAGGCAGTTTCGGAAAATTTCCGGTTTTCTCTAGCGAAAATTCCCAGAAAGTTCCAGACCATTCTGGCGATCTCTGAAAATCCAGGCAGGTGCCGAAACCTCTTTTTGACCAAATAAATATATTCCGAAACCACTTTTCGGTATTATATACCGAAAACTTACGTTCGTGTTCTCTCTCTCGGAACCTTCATTGTCTCCGAAACATTTTCGGAACTTTCCTCAGACTCCATGGGTCTAGCGTTCACAATAGGAGACCCTAAGCGTGTGACCCTTAGTGTTCGTGACAGTAAGCATAGACCGGAACACTTTCCGAACAATGATCAGCACCGGCCGTGGACAACCATGTAGTGACCCCTATAAACCCACACAGATAAATGCGAGTGAACGCCAGTGGCCGTGTGCATATCCTGTTGCTGCGCGATATGTTAAACAATTACCCGCAGGTGAGGGTACATGTTGGCATTCCCGGGATCACACAACTTGTCACATTTAGCAGTACCTCTCGTTACCGTATTTCTCTTTTTCCTCGTTACTTCCACCGCCTTGGTTCCGGCATCCCCGTGATCAACAATCACAAAGTGTCTGGCCAGCTGATGGATGGATACCGTTAACACCGTAGAGAGGGCCCAGAAGATATCTCCATCGTTGGATGAGCAACATCCCAAATCTTGACTATCAAGTGCGCAATGACATCTTTCCCATGAACCGTAAGCGCGTAATAGCCATCCGTTACGGATGACGTTTAACAACCCCAAAGTGCATGAATCAAGCATGAAGAAACTCGATAACTCTCAGGTCTGAGGATATTATGCAAAACGTTTAACCACTTGTGGTATTAACCTTAACTTGTGCGAATGATACTCATAAGTCATAACATCAAATCCGGGTGTCGATTTTTCAACACAAATGTTATTCTCTAGCATTGTCTCCCTCAACGTTTGCTGGATAGACATGCCCATGATTGGGAAACCTAGAATCATCATGCAACACTTGAAGCTAGTCATAGATGGCATGACTAGGAACATACATTTTACGTTTATGATTCACAGATCACGACTTGCACATGGGGTTTTCCCCAGAGGCCTTTATGGATCATACGGGCTGGCTGGGGAACACAGGCGTTATAGCATGGAAAATAAAACATAATAATGAGCAGGAGATAAATAATAACATTTATATTGCCCTGAGGCCTATCTTCCTACAGACTCCCACCTTGCACTAGAGCAATAATTAGTTAAGCTAATGCACTGTTAACACCTGTGACACACCGGTGTAAATATGTTTCAATGTGGTATAGCCTGATGTCCAAACGGATGACTGCGACTTCAGCTCCGTGTGTATTTGCGTGATCCTCGCGTTTTTACGCTTCACAAAAATTCAGATTTTGTGTGGATTGGCTTTGTATTTATGGGTGGAAATCACCAGGTCGAAACCGGATTCCTCAGAGTGAGTTATGGAGCAACTACCTTGAGTAGTTCCCCATTGACAAAAGCCATCTTGGAACCATGACACAAGTTCATGAATGAACTATATGATTCAAACATTTTCTTTGTCGCTCGAAGCGGGGTAACATACTTAGCCTCGTATCTAGAATTCGCCCACAGATTGTTTGGAAACCTTTCCACTAACTGATGCACCGACATTGTGTGTTCACACAAAACCTCTTAACTTAAATCGAAAATCGCCTTCGAGCATGGCTGAAGACTTGTATCATCGTAAACCTTTTACAACGAAACTCTTCATGATTCCCGCTTGCAGGAGAAAACATGTCATCAGGTGCTATATAGTACTCCCAGACCCTGTTTCACTGGTTGGCCATGATACGTACTTTGATCACTTTGGTAGTCTATATCGCAACAACTTTGGGAGCTATTGGACATATCGGTTTGTTTGTTAATACCATGGCATACTGATTTAATCCAACACAAGAGTGTATGGAATCTCCATCATGTATTGTTGCTCTATCAGTGTTTTTGGGCACCGAGTCTTGCAAAAACTCTTTCCATTGTGACTCTTGGCAAGAAAAACACTCCCTGTACATTTTAAGCTAAAATGTTTTAGCACATCTTGTTCAATCATTTCTGTGTTCTCAGCCCTAGTAGTAAATCTATCTCCAAGATCATCCAGCCTAATATAAAGGCTATTTAGCCAAGCACTTCATTGAAAAACTTATTTTCCAAATGAAGGCCTAATTAGTGTCAAGAAATTTAATTCCAAGTTTTAACCATGTGTCAAGCACACAAGGTTTTAGAATCATTATTATGCGCCCACTCCTACGTTTTGAATTATAAGCATCTTCGTATACCCTTGATGAAGTCAAAACTCCTTGGACCATTTCACATCAAAACATGAAGATCCAACTCCCTTTGCCTCTCTTCTGTTCAATCGTGCCTAGTGGACTCTGAATTTTTCACCATTACTAACATCTCTGAAGAGACAAAATACCTGGACTGTCAGACAACACGCAAGGTCCTTGTTTCATTTCACAGATGGAAATCCTTTTGTCTTCCTTGTGTTTATATCTCATGATATGAATAGTATTAATTGGGCTAGGTTCAACCAGAACTGACTGTAGCCAACATTGACAGTTCACCCCTCATCGTAGTCACTCCTTGAACTGATGTATATTGCAACAAAAGGTCGGCTAATGTTCAATGATTAAAATATGATGTTATCGTTCCCTAGCCCTCTATACCGTTCCACCTAACTCCGTCTGATCTGTCTTCTCCGAAAGGTGTATTGTTTCGTTTATTGAGTACTTATGCCACCTATCTCTGGTTTGTATTGTCTTAGTCTTTCCTATACTCCTGTCTCCTCTCAACTTCCCTCCTGGCTTCATTGTATTTGTGTATTCGGCTGTCTAACAATTTCCTCTCGTCTTTTGGCACTAGGAGGTTTGCTACTAGCCTTGCCCACGTGGTGTCAGCTGTTCAGTTCGCTCCGAAATCCATACATTTATGTAGGAACTTCTATCAGTCGCAGTAGGAACTCTGGGAATGTTAACTTCCAGGGTCTCTTTCTCTTTGACCTGATGACGAAGAACTGTTTATATCATTAAGTCCTTCTTTGGCATTTCCCCCACTCCTTTGTAAGGAGAACGCTTATCCTCTTGGCCTTCAAAAAGCCATCCCGTTCTTTGTGGCAAACCTATTGCGTCGGTCTAGTATTGAGGGTATGCATAACCCACATTACTTGGAAACCACCAATAGATCACTGTTTCTGATTTGGAATGGTATGTTTGTAAACCTTTTAGCCAAAAGCCCCACTATTGCCACTGGTATGCAAGAGAACCATAACATGCCGCTTGGTTGTCGTACTCCCCCGATACTTTCATGGCCTTCCCATTTCAGCAAGACTTCTGACTGCGAGTCTGTTCGTTTTTGTCGTAATCAAGCCGTATCTCTAAAGCATCACTTTAAAAAGGGTAATGGTCAAATTTATTTATGTCATATTTGTCTCTTTCCATGTATAAGTGGTTCGATTACATCTTCCACGACTTTCCACTTGACAGTTGCTGTTCCGGTAGGTGCAATTATGAATCCCCTTAACATTCAACAACTCATCAGACATTCAGCTTAAAATTGTAACTTCAATATTCCTTACTGCATTCCAATTGTAGAAACATAATTTCTCTTGTTACAATTAAACTTTTATTCATTGTCGAAAACCTTTTGACTGAATCAAAAGATCTAGCACTTACGTCTCATCAGTTAAATATCCATATTATTACTTTGAGTCACTTTCTGAATGATAGATAAAGCCACTACTGCAACAAACATTATGTGGACATACATACATAGGATCTATCCACCAATACGTTCTTTGTCGTCTCCTTATGGCCTGTTGAACGGTATATTTAGTCCTCTCAACTTTCGGAAGAGGAAAAGTTGCAAGGTCAGTGATTCAAAATTCAACTACTCAAAATGCCATCCATAATGGAATTTCCATGGCGGTTTCGCCAATGTGACGCAAAGCAGGGCCACACTTGTGTGGTATTCTTTTAGTCTTGTGACATTTAGCGCAGTGTTATGGAGTGATCATTTATTACCAGCAAATTCATAATTTTATCGTACCCATGCTGGATGGAACAGCATGGGCCCTTCCATGTTATTCATAATACTACAAAAACAATTGTTCTTTTAATGAACAACCCTTTTGCACACAAACATTTTGCAATGGGCTTAGAGTGTATGAAACCTAAAATGATATTAAAGTAAATCCAGAGTAAATATATTTAATATCATTATTCTCAACATACATCTCATTCTCAATGAAGATGGCCCTTATGTTGATTCATACTTCGAACATCAAAAGTCTCTTATGAACAACCTCTTGCAAGATACCTTATTCAATGGGCTAGAGTTTGGAAAAACTGGAATGAATTATGACAAATAAATACATGACGGTAATACACACCGATGGAAGTATAGTAACATTTATATGTTTCCCTGTTGTATACCAAACTCATTCGGCTAGTCTTCAGGCCATACAAGTGTGCTTACAGCAGTCGAGTTGCACACTAATGCAATCGAGCGGAGTATATTTGTGATTAACTCACAATACCCAGAATTATTGATTAACAATTTAATCATATTCCCAAGACAACTGAGTATCTTTGACCCAGCCCATATCATAAATAGACATCAAAAACTTGTCTTATGACATTCATACTTGAGCTGGATATTCCATTTTTCTCTTTTTTGCCTTTATCTTCTAACAGTTTAACTGTTATAGTATTCCTTCCTACTCTCAGAAGCACCCAACTAAAGTGGCAAGTCCCTGACTTCCAGGCGTGAAAGTTTCACGTAACAACCTTCGGACACTTCCCATTATCTTTCAGTTTGTTGTTTTTATTCACATTTATCATATGACAGGCGTTCTACGTTCGAAACTATCCGCCTATCTTATCAGTCTAATATGCATAGTAACAAACTGCTTCTACAATAGTTTGCAAAACAAAACATTTCTTTGGATATCTCATATCTTGTAGCTCTGTGCAGTCTCTGAAATGATTTTCCAGATTCCATGAATAGCAAATAACTATCCAACTTTCGAAGTAGTCATATGGAAAGCAAATTTTGCCACGTGACCTGAAAACGGAATTCTAACCCTTTTGGAATCGCAAGGCCACGAGAGAGGATAATGGTTACAATAGCAATAGCAGAGTCAACCGCGAATACCAAATATGACGATAGGACAAAGTCACTTCTCGGCCACTCATTGAGACAATCCTCACATACGTTACCACGTCTAAAGTTTTAACCAGGATTATTAACGACTATTCAATTTTAATAGGGAAGGTGGAAACGCGAGCCATTATTATCTACACTATTATGCAAACACACTCTAGACACTGTTCACAAAAACATTAATTGCACCGAGGAATTAAACAGGTTAATTCACACGTGCTCTCCCACTCACATCAATATCTCTCTTAATGATTGTGAGCGATCAAGTAAGTCCAATTCACAATTCTTCAACGCCAAGATGTTCCATTCTAAAGTGACGATATTGACAAATCGGTAGCCAACTCCAATCACACTCTATGTGACCTCTGTTCATCTTCGATGGGCGTGTTCCGTAGTAAAGGAAGGCGTTCCTCTCAGACGCTCCGAACGCAAAACCAAGTGTATCTTGCTGCGAGGTTACTCAAACTCACCCGCCTCACCACTTCCCTGAATCGTTTCGCAACCCATGTGTCTCGTATGCCCCGAAAGTTAGGTGCGTGACGGTGCGTCCTTGGTAGCACACACTAACTACTTGATATTTTTGTAGAGATCAACCCTACTAAAACGATACACGCGCAATCAAAAAGGGCATCATAAGGGATAAACATCTCAGGCAATTCATAATAGCATGCTATGGGTAAGCCCTTTCTGACGGAGAGTCTTGTATTTCTTCGTCTTCGCGCATTCCGAGTCGGTGTTCACCTTCGCGCAGATTGCCACCACCATGTCGATGCCACCAGATAATATGCTATCTTTATAGCTAATAAAATATATGCATTACATACAAAGTTGACACGCAGGTCCATTAAAGTTGGCAATCATATGGCTCCAGCACATTGCCATTATGCAACGCAGGTCATGTTAATAAATTTACATTATATAGTTCATCTCATACAATCAAATTATTATGAGCAACTGCATAAAACACATCAATATGACATGCAAACCCTCCTGCAAAACCAAGTTAGACGCCTTAATTGGATTCATGCAAAAATTGTTTTTACGTGGCATTCTAGGTTTCCGAAAAACAAACCAAGCTACCAACGTCCTCATCAAGTAGATAATTCAAGTCGCGAGATTAACAATCGGGGTGGTATGAAACATGAGATAATAAAACTCGGCCCATACTAAACTACGTCATACGCAGTACCCCGTGTCTAGATCATATCTGGCATTACCCTTTCGTTCTACGAAACCTCCATCTTTCTGTTATATAAATGGAACCCAAAGAACTGTTAGCACTTTGTTGATTCTGTCAATCAGCATACTCAGGAGCATCATGAGAAGGATCCGGATGCCGAACTTGTGAGATTCCACAATGCTGTCAAATCACGGACTCGCAAATCAAGGGAAGCAACAAGAAACATAGGCGGGTAACAGATTTCATCTGACTACACGCCAAATCAATTTTCAGTATAGAAACTCATCTACTACCTATTTATATTGTGTTCAACACCCTACATCTCATATATTCTTATGTCAACCTGATCTACGCATAGCACGGCTCATGAGGCCCTGTTAGGGTAAAGCAGCAGAAAACAAAAAAATTCCTCCGCCCACGCACACCAGCCCAGAGGACTCACTATGGAGACTGCATACAGTTTGAAATTTTCGTTACCGACTCGTAGGGCAGCGGAAGTAGAGTCGATGACGATCGGCGGGTTTGCAGATTGTGTAGGAGATATGCCCTAGAGCAATAATAAAGTTATTGATTATCTCCATGTTCATATTAGGTTTATGTTCCTGCTATAACTTGCTATGGTTTTTCGGGTCTACAAATAAACACGAGCTTGGAGGAAGACTCATATCCGTGTGGTATAATAAACGATAAATTACTTCCTAGTCAAGCCTATATGACTGGCTAAGTGTTGCAATGTGGTTCTGTTCCTCGATCAATCCGGGGCATTCTATGCCAGCAACTTTGGAGGGCACAATGTTAGAAGAACATTTGTGTTGAACGACCCGAATGATGTTTGCTATGAGATACATTGTCACAAACAAGTTAAATGGTTAATTAACACAGAGATGGTAATTTGTTTGCATGATTCCTTAGACCATGAGAGGTTCGAGTTTCTCATGCTTGCTTCATGAACTTTGGGGTTCTGTTAAACGTCATCCCGAGAATGTGGTTGGCTATTAACGGCGCTTACGGGTTCATGGAAAACGTATGTCCAGTAAATTGATAGCTCAAGATTGGATTTGTCCTCCGACGTTGGAAGGGATATCTCTGGCGCCCTCTTGGGTTTACGGTGTCCAATCATGCTTGCCAGTACACTTTGTGATTTGATCACGGGGAGTTGCCGGAACGCGGTTAACCGAGAAAAGAGAAGCAAAACGGTAACAGGGTAACTGGACATAGTGGACAAGTTGTTGACCCACGGGGATGCTCTGGCTCAGCCTCGGGTTTGTTTAACATATCCGAGAGCAACAGGAATAGCACACGGGCAACTGGGTGTTACACTCGAAGCTATTCATATCGTGGTTGGGTATAGGGGTCATATGGGTGTCCACGGTCCCGATGTTGATATTGCATCGGAAAGGGTTTCCGTGTCTTACTAATCATTCACCGAACCTATAGGGTCACACGACTTTAAGGGTTCACTCTATTTGCTGACTCTAGACAGGGAAGTCTGAGAGAACTCAACGAAAAGTGTCGGACAACCAGAAAAAGTTTATCGGACAAAGCGAAAATCGCAGAGAGAGGTCACGATGAGTTGGTGAAAACTAAAAATTTGTTCAGAGGAGGGTCACCATAAAAGTCCAAATTAGTTTCGAGCGAGAACTGCGTGCGTAAATGTGGTTGAAGGGCTATAGGGGTTGTGCATTCCGATATTCGGAGGGCCAGATCATCTGGAAACTTTTGGGATTTTCTGGAAAGAAAAACCGAAATGTTTCGCGAGCTGCGCGGAACCACTTCATATGCTTTTCGCAGTATGAAATTCACTAATCTGGAATCTTTCCAGAACGCTTGTTTGAAAATTAGTTTTAGTGGGTTCTGGAAATGGTTCTAAAGCCCGACATCAACCATTTGTCAGTTCGAACGGACGGAACTGTGAAAAATGTCGTCTGAATAGTGAATGCTTTTTGGGTGATACTTTTGGAAAGACACATCTTTTGGGCTTTTGCTCCAAAATATCTGGAGATGACATGGATGGTATGTGGCTCAAATTTCAGCCCTCCCATCCTCCTCCTATAAGGGTGAGGGGGGCTGCCCCCAAACTCACTTCCTTCCACATACAAGGCCTTGCAAAGATCTGGCTTCTCTCTCCCTCCCACGAAATATGTTCGTAAGACCGAAAGGCTGTCTAGGTTCCGGTGGAAACTAGTCTTGGACGGGAAGCCCCCCTGCCCGGATAGATGACCCGTATGTGTGCAACTCTGTAGAGAGGTCGTAGTGTCTTTTCGATCTTAGTGCCCGAGGGGCTGTTCGTGAGTGCCTCCCGAAGGGCTGTCCAAGTGACGGTCCAAGTTCTGTGAGTCCTCCCGAAGGGCTGTCCGAGTGACCGTTCGAGTTTCGAAGGTCCTCCCGAAGGGCTGTCCGAGACACCGTCCGGGGGACTGTTCGACCGCCTCCCGGAGGGCTGTCCGAAGGGAAGACGAGGGTATACATCCTCGCGGTTGGGAGGTTGTAAATCCTAGCTGCGGGGATCTGCACCGCTGATCGTCATCGACTCTACTTCCGCTACGCTACGAGTCGGTAACGAAAATGATCAAACCTTGTATGCAGTCTCCATAGTGGTCCTGGGCTGGTGCGTAGGTCGGAAAAATTTTGTTTTCTGCTGCATTACCCTACAGTGGCATCAAGAGCCGTGCTATGCGTAGATGCAGGTTGCGATCTAGAATACATAGTGATGTATGGGTGTTGCACAATATAATTAGGTAGTAGATGAGTTCTATTACTGAAAATTATTTGTGCGGGTAGCAGATGAAATCTGTTACCCGATGTTCTTGTTGCTTCCCTGGAATTTGCATATTTCTGATCTTGATAACAGCATGGTGGAGTTTCAATGTTCTGGCAATCCGCGATCCTGATTGATCAACGAAGTGCTAACAGTTCATTGAATTCCACTGTAGTTAAAAGGAAAGATGAAATTTCACAGACGAAAGGGCAATGCAGATATGATCTGCACGGGGGTCATGCGTATGACGAAGTTTATTATGGGGCTCGAGATTTTATTATCTCGGTTTTCATACACCCTGGAAAGTTAATCTAGCGACTTGAATTATCATACTTGATGATGGATGTTGGTAGCTTCGGTTTGTTTCGAAACCTTAGAAGCCACGTAAAACAAGTTTTTGCATGAACCGATTAGAGACATCTAACTTGGTTTTGCAGGAGGGTTTGCATGTGCATATGATGTGGTATAGCAGTGCTCATAATAATTTGATTATGTATGAGATGACTATATGATGTAAATTAATTAACATGACCTGCGTGTCATGATTCGGCATGATGGCTGGAGCCATATGATTGCACTTTAAATGACCTGTGTGTCAACCTTGTTGTAATGCATTATTTTATTAGCTATAGAGATAGCAATATTATCTGGTGCATCGACAAGGTGGTGGCAATCTTCGCGAAGGCGAACACCGACGCGAATGCCGAAGACGAAGAAATAGAACACTTCTCCGTCGGAAAGGGCTATACCATATCATGCTATTATGAATTGCCTGAGATGTTTATCCCTTATGATGCACCCTTCTTGATTGCGCGGTAGTCGCTTTTTATTAGGGTGATCTCTCACAAAAAAATATCAAGTAGTTAGTGTTCTCCCAAGTGTAGCACCGTCACGGCACCTAACTTTTCGGGGTATCACAGGATCTCCCTGGGTACGAACGATTAGGGATGTGTGAGGCGGGTGAGTTGAGACCTCGCAACAAGATCACTTGGTTGTCTTGACGTTCTGGAAGGATCTCCCTGAGCTCAGAACACGCCCATCGAAAGATGAACAAGAGTCACATAGAGATGTGATCGGCAAGTTTGCCTTCCGATTGAAGTTTGCGCCATCAGTGTTCATCTCGTTCAATGGCGTTGAATGGAAATGCGGATCTTGTATCACTCACAATCTATTATGAGAGATATTGATTTGAGTGGGAGCGCACTGTTGAATTAACTTGTTTAATTCTCAGAGCAATTAATTATGAACTCTGTCTAAGTGTGATTTGCATAATAGTTGTAGAATTATGGCTCGCGTTTCCACCTTCCCTATTAAAATTGAATAGCTATTAAATATCTGGTTAAAACTTTACAGTTGGTAACGTAATGTGAGGATTGTCCTCAAGAGTGCCGAGAAGGACTTTGTCCTATCGCATACTTTCGGTATTCTCTCGCTTATGCTATGGATCATGTGACTGTCGTCCTTCAATCCAAAAGCTAGAATTCTGTTTCAGTCAAGTGCAATATGTTTGCTTCCATGAGACCCGAACTTCGAAAGTTTGGATAGTTATGTGATATTCATGGAATCTGAAAATCATTTTCAGAGACAGACAAAGGCTAAAAGATATGAGATATCCAAAGCAATGTTTGTTTGCAAACTATTAGTAAAGGAGTTTTACTATGCATTAGACTGATAAGAGAGGGATCCAGGAGAACGCCTTTCATATGATGAAAGATGAATAAAAAAAATGCAGTTCCACACTTGTGTGGGTATTTTTAGTCTTGTACATTTAGCGTCAGGTTATGGATTATCATATTACCATCATATTATAATTAGTCCCAATCTGATGGAAAAGGCATGCCCTTCCAGGATTTTTCATAATATGACAACAATTGGTTCTTTTATGAAACAACCCTTTGCAACAAAAATTTGCAATGGGCTAATAGTGTATGAAAACTACAAAAATGAAATTAATTAAAGTAAATCCAAGAGGTAATATATTAATACATATTCATAACAACATCTCATCTCAAGAAGTAATGGCCCTTATGTTATTCATAACTTTCGAACATCAAAAGTTTCTTCTTATGACAACCTCTTGCAAGATAACCTTATGCACATGGGCTAGTTGTGAAACTCTGAATGAATTATGAAAATAATACAAGACGGTTAAATACACCGATGGAAAGGTATAGAACATTTTTACAATGTTCCCTGTGTATACCAAAACCTCAATCTTCTTGGCTAGTCCTTTCAGGCATAGTAGTAGTCTTACCAATCGAGTTGCAACAGAATGCAATTCGGGAAAAGCCGGGGTAAGTTGTGATTAACCACAATACCAAGAATAGTGATTAACAATTTAAATCAAATTCCCAAGACTATATCTTTGACCAGCCTTCTATACATCAAAAACTTGTATGACATTCATACTTGAGCTGGATATTCCAGTTTTTCTCTTTTTTGCCTTTAATCTCTAACAGTTAACTTTTTAGATATTTCTCTACTCTCAGAAGCCACCCAACTTAAGAGTGGCATTAGCCCTGGACTTCCTAGGCGTGAAAGTTTCACTAACAACCTTCGGAACTTCCATTATCTTTAAGTTGTTGTTTTATTCACCTTTCATCATATGACAGGCGTTCTACTGGATCCCTCTCTTATCAGTCTAATGCATAGTAAACTCCTTTACTAATAGTTTGCAAACAAACATTCTTTGGATTCTCATATCTTTTAGCTTGTCTGTCTCTGAAAATGATTTTCAGATTCCATGAATATCACATAACTATCCAAACTTTCGAAGTCAGGTACTATGGCAGCAAATGTATTGCACTGACGACTGAAACGGAAATTCTAGACTTTTGGATCATGAACCGAAGAGTAACATGATTCCATAGCAAAGCGAGAGAATACCAAAGTATGCGATAGGACAAGTCCTTCTCGGCACTCTTGAGGACAATCCTCACATTACGTTACCAACGTAAAGTTTTAACCAGGATTATTAACAGCTATTCAATTTTTAAATAGGGAAGGTGGAAACGCGAGCCATTATTCACACTATTATGCAAATCACACTTAGACACTGTTCAAAAATTAATTGCACCGAGAATTAAACAGGTTAATCAACAGTGCCTCCTCCCCTCAAATCAATATCTCTCTAATTGATTGTGAGCGATCAAGATCCATATTACAATTCAACGCCAAGGATGGTGTCCATCTCAAAGTGGACGATAATGAATCGGTTAGGCCAACTTGCCAATCACATCTCTATGTGACTCTTGTTCATCTTTCGATGGGCGTGTTCCGAGCTCAGGAACGCTCCTCAGAACGTCAAGAACAACCAAGTGATCTTGCTGCGAGGTCTCAACTCACCCGCCTCACACTTCCCTAATCGTTCGCACCCTGTTGTCATGTATGCCCCGAAAAGTTAGGTGGCCGTGACGGTGCTACACTGGGAGAACCCTAACTACTTGATATTTTTGTGAGAGATCACCCTAATAAAGCGAATACGCGCAATCAAAAAGGGCATCATAAGGGATAAAACATCTCAGGCAATTCTAATAGCATGATATGGTCTAGCCCTTCTGACGGAAAGTCTTGTATTTCTTCGTCTTCGGCATCTCGCGTCGGTGTTCACTTCCGGAGAGATTGCCACCACCATGTCGATGCACCAGATAATATGCTATCTTTATAGCTAATAAAATAATGCATTACAACAAGGTTGGACACGCAGGTCATTAAAGTGCAATCATATATGGCTCCAGCCATCATGCCGATCAATGACACGCAGGTCATGTTAATAAATTTACATTATAATAGTCACTCATACATAATCAAAATTATTATGAGCACTGCTATAACCACATCATATGCACTGCAAACCCTCCTCAAAACCAAGGTTAGACGCCTCTAATTGGATCATGCAAAAACATTGTTTACGTGGCTTCTACGGTTTCGAAAACAAACCGAAGCTACCAGTCCATCATCAAGTAATATAATTCAAGTCGCTAGATAACAATGCGGGGTGTATGAAACATGAGATAATAATCTCGAGCCCTACTAATCTTCGTCTACGCATGACCCCCGTGCAGATCATACTGCATTACCCTTTCGTCTAAACATCCATCTTTCTTTACTAAAATGGAACCCAGAACTGTTAGCACTTCGTTGATCTGTCAATCAGCATACTCAGGAGCAGCATGAAAGGATCGCGGATTGCCAGAACTTTGTGAGATTCCACAATGCTGTCAAGATCAGGACTACGCAAATTCAAGGGACGCAACAAGAACACATGGTAACAGATTTCATCTGCTACCCGCACAAATAATTTTCAGTTAATGAATCATCTACTACCTATTTATATTGGTTGCAACACCATACTCTCTATGTATCGAGATCGCAACCTCATCTATCTAGCATAGCACGGCTCATGATTGCCACTGTAGGGTAACGCAGCAGAAAACAAAAAAATTTCGCGCGCCCTACGCACCAGCCCAGGACCACTATGGAGACTGCATACAAGGTTTGATCATTTTCGTTACCGACTCGTAGCGCAGCGGAAGTAGGTCGATGACGAGTCGGCGGTGCAGATTGTAGGAGATATGCCCTAGAGCAATAATAATGTTATTGATTATCTCCTGTTCATAATTAGGTTTATGTTCCATGCTATAAACTTGCTATGGTTTTCGAGTCTACAAATAAACGAGGCTTGGAGGAAGACGTCATATGCCGTGGTGGGATAATAAACGATAAATGTATTCCTAGTCAAGCCTCTATGACTGGCTCGTGTTGGCATGATGGTTCTGTTCCGTGATCATGGGCATGTCTATGCCACAACTTTGAGGGCACCAATGTTAGAAGAACATTTGTGTTGAATCGACCCGATTGATGTTATGCTATGGATACATTCGTCACAAGTTAATGGTTAATAACACACGAGATGGTATTATGTTTGCAAGATCCTTAGACATGAGAGTATCGAGTTTTCATGCTTGCTTCAGATTATTTGGGTTTGTTAAACGTCATCCGTAAATGGGTGGCTATTAACGCGGCTTACGGGTTCATGGAAAAGTATGTCAAGTAAACTATGATAGCTTCGATTGGGATTTGCTCCTCCGACGTTGGAGAGATATCTCTGGGCCCCTCTTGGGTTACGGTGTCATCACATCATCGTCTGGCCAGACCACTTTGTGATTTGATCACGGGGATGCCGGAACACGTGTAACGAGAAAAGAGAACAATAACCGGTAACGATGTAACTGGCATAGTGGGACAAGTTGTTGACCCACGGGATGCCATCATGTCCTCACCTCGGGTATTTTTAACATATCGCGAAGACAACAGGAATAGCAACACGGCAACTGGGGGGTTCACTCGAATATTCAATTCGTGGGGTAATAGGGGTCAAATATGGGTGTCCACGCTCCGATGTTGATCATTGATCGGAAAGGGTTTCCGTGTCAGTCTATATACACGAACTATAGGGTCACAGAGCTAAGGGTCATCTTTTGCTGAATACTAGACAGGGAGTCTGAGAGAAATCACCGAAAAGTTTCGGCACCGAAACAAATTTTGGCCGAAAAGTTCCGCAGAGAGAGGTCACCGGATGAGTTCTGGTGAAAATAAAAAGTTGTTCAGAGGATACCATAAAGTCAAATTAAGTTTCGGCACATGCCCATATATTTTGGAGGGTGCCAGAATCATTTGGAAACTTTTGGGAATTTCGTGGAAAGAAAAACGGAAATGTTCCGGAGCTGCCGGAACCACTTCATATGCTTTTCGCAGATAAAATCACTAATCTGGAATTGTTCAGAACGCGTTGAAAATTATTTAGTGGGTATGGAAATGTTCTAACTAAGCCCACATAAATATTTTCAGTTCAACGGACGCTGAAAATGTCGTCGTGAATAGTGAAGTGCTTTTTGGGTTACTTTTGGAAAGCCACCGTTTTGGGCTTTTGCTCCAAAATATCTTGGAGATGACATGGATGATGTGGCTGAAATTTCAGCCCCTCCACCCCTCCTCCTATAAATAGAGGTGGAGGGGGCTGCCCCAAACCTCACTCCTTCTCACAATAAGTGCCATTGCAATGAATCTGGCTTCTCTCTCTCCCTCCAGCGAAATAGTTTCGTAGAGCGAAAGGCTGTCCCTGGGTTCGGTGGGAACTAGTTTGGACGGCGAAGCCCATGCGGATAGATGACACCGTATGTGTGCAACTCTGTAGAAGGTCGTAGTTTCGATCTTAGTGCCGAGGGGCTGTTCGTGAGTGCCTCCCGAAGGGCTGTCCAAGTGACGGTCCAAGTTTGTGAGTCCTCCCGAAGGGCTGTCCGAGTGGACGTTCGAGTTTCGAAGGTCCTCCGAAGGGCTGTCCGAGGACACACCTCG
This sequence comes from Thinopyrum elongatum, assembly GCA_011799875.1. Lineage (NCBI taxonomy): Eukaryota > Viridiplantae > Streptophyta > Magnoliopsida > Poales > Poaceae > Thinopyrum > Thinopyrum elongatum. Next base: position 14,472,580 of record CM022302.1, on the reverse strand, counting down.
GGGGACTGTTCGACCCCTCCCGAGGGTCTGTCCGAAGGGAGACGAGGGTATACCTCCTCGCGGTTGGGAGGTTGTAAATCCTAGCTGGGGATCTGCAACCGATGATCGTCAATCGACTCTACTTCCGCTACGCTACGAGTCGTCGTACGAAAATGATCAACCTTGTATCAGTCTCCTATAGTGGTCCTGGGGCTGTGTGCGTAGGTGGAAAAATTTTGTTTTCTGCTGCATTACCCACAGTGGCATCAAGAGCCGTGCTATGCGTAGATGCAGGTTGCGATCTAGAATACATAGTGATGTATGGGTGTTGCACAATATAATTAGGTAGTAGATGAGTTCTAATTACTGAAAATTATTGTGGTGCGGGTAGCAGATGAAATCTGTTACCAGATGTTCTTGTTGCTTCCTCTGGAATTTGCATATTCTGATCTTGATAACAGCATGGTGGAGTTTCAATGTTCTGGCAATCCGCGATCCTGATTGATCAACGAAGTGCATAACAGTTCATTGATTCCACTGTAGTTAAAAGGAAAGATGAAATTCACAGACGAAAGGGCAATGCAGATATGATCTCACGGGCGGTCATGGTATGACGAAGTTTATTATGGGGCTCGAGATTTTATTATCTCGGTTTTCAATACACCCTGAAAGTAATCTAGCGACTTGAATTAAAATCATACTTGATGATGATGTTGGAGCTTCGGTTTGTTTCGAAAACCTTAGAAGCCACGTAAAACAAGTTTTTGCATGAACCGATTAGAGACATCTAACTTGGTTTTGCAGGAGGGTTTGCTGTGCATATGATGTGGTGTTAGCAGTGCTCATAATAATTGATTATGTTGAGATGACTATATGATGTAAATTAATTAACAGTGACCGCGTGGTCATGATCGGCATGATGGCTGGAGCCATATGATGCACTTTAAATGACTCTGTGTGTCAACCTTGTTGTAATGCATTATTTATTAGCTATAGAGATAAGCAATATTATCTGGTGCATCGACAAGGTGGTGGCAATCTTCGCGAAGGGCGAACCACGACGCGAATGCCGAAAGACGAAGAAATAGACCACTTTCCTCCGTCGGAAAGGGCTATACCATATCATGCTATATGAATTGCCTGAGATGTTATACCTTATGATGCACCCTTCTTGAGTGCGCGGTAGTCGCTTTTTATAGGTGTGATCTCTCACAAAAAATATCAAGTAGTTAGTGTTCTCCCAAGTGTAGACACCGTCACGGCACCTAACTTTTCGGGGTAATCACAGGATCTCCCTGGGTTACGAACGAATTAGGGATTGTGTGAGGCGGGTGAGTTGAGACCTCGCAACAAGATCACTTGGTTGTCTGACGTTCTGGAAGGATCTCCGAGCTCAGAACACCCCATCGAAAGAGAACAAGAGTCACATAGAGATGTGATCGGCAAGTTTGCCTTCCGATTGAAGTTTGCGCGCCATCAGTGTTCATCTCGTTCAATGGCGTTGAATGGAAATGCGGATCTTGTATCACTCACAATTATATTTGAGAGATATTGATTTGAGTGGGAGCGCAATGGTTGAATTAATTGTTTAATTCTCAGAGCAATTATTTGAACCTGTCTAAGTGTGATTTGCATAATAGTTGTAGAATTAGGTCGCGTTTCCACCTCCTATTAAAAATTGAATAGCTATTAAATATCTGGTTAAAAACTTTACAGTTGGTAACGGTAATGTGAGGATTGTCCTCAAGAGTGCCGAGAAGGACTTTGTCCTATCGCATACTTCGGTTATTCTCTCGCTTATGCTATGATCATTGACTGTCGTCCTTCAATCCAAAGCTAGAATTCTGTTTCAGTCAAGTGCAATAATGTTGCTTCCATGAGACCCGAACTTCGAAAGTTTGGATAGTTATGTGATATTCAGGAATCTGAAAATCATTTTCAGAGACAGACAAAGGCTAAAAGATATGAGATATCCAAAGCAATGTTGTTTGCAAACTATTAGTAAAGAGTTTTTAATAGCATTAGACTGATAAGAGAGGGATCCAGGAACGCTTTCATATGATGAAAGATGAATAAAAACTTTAAAGAGAAGGAAGTGTCCGAAGGGTGTGTAGTGAAACTTTCACGCCTAGAAGTCCAGGGCTAACGCCACTCTTAAGTTGGTGCTTCTTCTGGAAGTAGGAGAATACTAAAAGTTAAACTGGTTAGAAGTAATGAAATAAGAAAGAAAACTGGAATATCCAGCTCATGTATGACTGTCATACAGGTTTTTGATGTATAGAAGGCTGGCAAAGATATAGTTCTTGGGAATTATGATAAATTGTTAATCACTAGATTCTTGGGTATTGGTGATTAATCACAAAGATACCCGCTCGATTGCTTTCTATTGCAACTCGATGTAAGAAACTACTATGGCTGAAAGGACTAGCCAGGAATGAGGTTTAGGTATACCGGGAACATAGTAAATATTACTATACCTTCCATATCGGTTGTATTAACCGTCTGTATTTATTTTTCATAATTCATTTAGAGTTCACACTCTAGCCCTTTGCATAAGGTATCTTCAAGAAGGTTGTTCATAAGAGAACTTTTTATGTCGGTGTTATGAATAACATAAGGGCCATACTTTCATTAGAAAAATGTATGTTTAATGATAATGAATAATATATACTAACCTCTGGATTTACATTCATAATTCATTTTAGAGTTTCATACACTCATCTAGCCCATTCACCAATGTTTGTTGGGCAAAGAGTTTGTTTCATAAGAACACACATTGTTTTGTGTATTATGAACTAACATAAGGGGCCCATACCTTCCATCTCAAGATGGTGATTATGTTATGAAATATTCATAGTAATTATGATACATCCATAAAACTGCGCTAAATGTTCGTAAGACTAAGAGAACATACCACACAAGGTGGTGGCACTGCATTTGGTCAGCATTGTGCAGAGAAACCGCTGCTGATAAATTCCATTATGATGGATTTTAAAGTTCGTTGATTTTTTGAATCATCTGACACTTCCAACTGTTCCTTCCCGAAAAAGTTTAGCAAGTGACTGAAATATGTTTCACAGGCCATAAAGGACGAGCAAAGAACTATTGTGTGATCATACATTTTGATGTATGTAGTACGATAAATGTTATTGCAAACATTCGGATTTTATCTTCTAGAAATGACTCAAGTATATAATAGTATATTTACTTGATGAGACGTAAGTCTACGATCTTGTGAAATTCATTCAAAAGGTTTTCAAGAATGAAGTAGAAGTTATTAGTAAACAATAAAATTCTGTTTTACAATTGATGTGCAGAAAGGCAATATTTTGAAAGTACCAGTTTAGGCAATGTCCTGATGAGTTTTGAAAAAGAGTTTTTTTTTTTTTTCATAACAAACACCTCCCGGAACACACTGTGTGATGAAAAGTCCTTCGTGAAGAGTAATCAACCATTTTTATGACATGTAAGATAAAGATGACATAAATAAATTTGCCATTATCCCTTTTAAAAGGGATGCTTTACGAGACTGCGGCTTTTAAATGACCTGTAAAAGAGCTCCACGGGTCTGTTGGGAAATGACACCTGGTAGGACGCCCACAGTTACTTTCTACATTGTGATATATCGGGGTCTTACTTTGGAATCTGTGCTTTGGTGTAAAAGGTTACAAACCTATGTCCAAATTTCGACAAGTTGCTACTTTGTAGGTTATCCAAAGCAATGGTTATTCCTCTCCCTCACTATAATGAGGAACGCATTAGGTTTTGCCACAAAGAACGGTATGCTTTTTTGAAGAAAAATGGTTCTTTCAAAAAGTGAGTGGGAGAATTTTGATTGGTTGTTTATATTTCTTTTGGATGGGTAGGGAATGTTAAGTGAGTAAAACTGGTGCCTGGTGGTGGTTCTTTGTGTTGTGGGATTGTAGTCTGTGAATAGAGTGGGTCACTGTGAGAGGTGTGAGTGTCGGATGGGTGAGGGTGGAGAAGATGATGAGGGAGCTGGTATTATTGCTCAGAGAGGAGCATGGAGAGTGGTTTAGCAGCAGGAGGAGAGGACGAAGAAGTTGAAGGTAGAGGTAATAAGATAGATAAGGAGGATGTAAGGGTGTTTGGATTAAATTAGAAGCCCTGAAGGGACGACGTGGCTATGGGCGGTGGAGAGGGGAAGCGGTAATTTGAAGGGAGGGGTTTAAGATAAAAAGATGGTTATTGGCTGTTGAGAGTAGTAGTCTTGTAGTGAACATTGGTGGAGAAAGCTGCGGGTGGGACTCAGAGAAGATTAAACTGAAAAAAAGAGAAAAACGTAAGGAGAAGGGTAGGGGGTGTTTATGATGCTGAGGGGGAAATGTATAGTGTCATAAGTTTATAGGATGAAGGGGATAGTAAGATAAGGAATGTGAATGGGTGGAAGTATGGAAGGACATATATGGTAATAAGACAGGCATGGTGTGAGGTGGGGGGGTTCGTTTACTTATATGGCGTGTGTGTGATAGGTGAGGATGCGAACTGGCAGGTCGTAGAAGCTGTGTATAAAGTAAGAAAAGTAATTTGTAAGCTTGTGGTTGATTGGGGAGTAATGTGAGGGGGGGAAGCCTAGTTAGGGTGGGTGAGTGGAGTCCCTCTGGCGTCGTTGTTATATGACGTTGAAGTCCTGATTTTATTATCACTTATGTTGTAGCGATGGGGTGTTGGACTTGGAGAGGTATAGAAGTCTTAGTGGTTTAATGTTTGGTGCTATTCCCTTATCTGGTTATTAAGAACAAAGATGGAATGTGCTAGACTGACTCATGCCTAGTCGTAATTTGTTTGTCTGTGAGAAACTTTTATGGGCCAATGGACAATCCGAAAGGTGGGGAGGAGGGTTGAGGGATATGGTTTGATAAGGTGGGTATGGAGGGAAGAGGGGGCGTGACGGAAGTAAAAATGTGTGCGTGGTGTTGTGGATGGGGTGGGAAGAGATGGGGTAAGGGCGCACCCTTTTTACCTAATAAGTTGTGTCTACTACACCTCTTACCTTTGCTTTAATCCATCGCGTGCGGCAAGAACACGCGCTGCCCTTTCACGTTAGAGTTTCTGCTGGTTTATTTTGATTCTTTGAAGGGGAGTTAGTTGGGACAGGGGGTGGTAAAATAGTAAGTTGGTGTGAAAAAAAGGAGAGAAGGAAACTAAAAGGAGCTGCCTTTGTTCCCTCGTTCCTGTGTCTTTGGTGATGGTCCTTGGTGCGGATTTGTTATGGGTCTCTTCGTTCTTCGTTGTGTTAGTGCTTGGGTTGGATTATCTAAGTTGATCTACCCGCTTCCCTCTATTTTTTTCGCTTATTTTTACCTTTGTTGGTGTGTATATAATTAAACTTCCTCGGCGCGCTCCGGAGCTCTCTCCACCAGTATCTCCGTCATCAGTCCCAAGGAAATAGACCTTGGGAAGTAATTCCAGTTGTTTTCCTACTGCGACTGATACGGAATCTCTACAATAAAATGTTAATTGGACCTGCGGTCAAAACTTGCCGCTAAAAACCACGTAGGGCAAGGCTCGTGAAACCGCTCAGGTGGGCAGACGAGGATATTGTTGTTCATACAACATATACCTACAATACAAAGGGGAGCGTTATGGGCCCTGACTCCCAAATTGGCCCCCCCCCCCTGAATGCCATACAAACCCGAATTAGTTTCCATATAAGTGATTCAATTTAAAACCTTTATACCCTTTTCGGAAGACTTAGAGTCTAACGAATATTTAATGGAACTTAAAACTGGATACGGGATAAAAATGTTTTAATCCATAAGCTCGACTTGTTGCAATAACAAGTTCAAGGAGTTTTACTTCGATGAGGTTGTTTCACCGTAGAGCGATCTTAAAGTCGTTGGGTTGAAAGCAATTAATAACACATTTCCAGTCATGAGTATGAAACATGGATGACAATAGGAGTCCATATGAATGGACAATGAAACCAAGGACTGGCTGTGTTTTACATCCAAGGTATTTTTTGTCATTCCAGAGGATCTAAGTGAGTGTTGGCAAAACTTCAAGTTTCCAGCAATGGACAAATAGAGATAATGGAGTTGGATCTTCGTGTTTTATTGATGAAATGGTGGTCAAAAGGGTTTGACTTCATCAATGGGTAACTAAGATTGCTTGTGATTTCAAGAAAGTAAGTGGTAGCATAATAAGATTTTCTAAAAAACGTTTGTGTGCCGTTTTTGACACATTGTTAACTTTTGAAATCATTTCTTTTCTTGACAACGAAATTAGGACTTCAATTTGAAATAGTTTTTTCGATTAAGGCTTGGCTACAATCGCCTTTATATGAGGCATGATGATCTCTGGAATAGATTTACCTAATTGGGCTGAGCAAATATACATATTGACAAGAATGCTAAACCTTTGTTAGCATTAAAACGTCACGGAGTATTCTGCGAAGTCACATTGAAACAAGAGTTTTTGCAAGACTCGGTGTCCCAAACACTGATGATCAAAATACAATGATGAACGAATATCCAACAAACACTCTTGTGTTTTGATAATCATGTTTCCATGGTATGGTTAAAAACACACCAATATGTCCAATCTTCCAAAGTTGTTTGCAGTAATAGATAACCAAAGTGATCAAAGTCTGATCATGGGACCACTACAGTGAAAAAGGGTCCTTTGAGTAACTATGAGCACCGATGACAAATGTTTTCCTCGCAATCGGAGATCATGATACCTAGTTCTTTTTTAAACGGTTTACCCTCGTATACCTTCATCCTACGCCTTCTCCCCGTCTCTTTTTCGTGATTAAATTGAGGGTTTTGTGTAACCACAAATGGTGGCATGGTAGTTTGGAAATTGTTCCAACAAGTTATTGTGGCGATTTCTATACGAGGCAAAGTAAAATGTCTTGCCGGGGGAGGAAGTAAATAGGGGGTTAAGGGGGGAAAGAAGTGAGAGGAAGGCTGGGGATTGATGGGAGTGAGTGGGGGACTACATTTGGGGGTTAGAAGAAAAAGTAAAAAGTTTTGAAGGATAGGTGGCGGAAGAAAGAAAGAGAAAAGAAGTATGGGGATAAGGGAGGCTCGTGGGTGAGGCTTTGAGGTAAAAAAAAACGGGAGGGGAATGGGGAAGTGAGAAAAGAAAGGCAAAGTCTTGGGGGGGTTTCCCCTCGACAAACAGATGCTGAAATCCATAAGCGTTCTTCAAATGAACTTTAGTATGGTTCCCAATAAGTCTTTTGGTATGGTGACACTATTGCATATGTTTTCTCCATAGCCTCAGTCTGATAGATATGGTTTCGACCAATGATCCACATATACAAAGCCAAGTTCCACACAAATTTGAATTTTTTGGTGAAAGCATGAAAACGCGAGATACTCAAAGATACCACGGAGCTAAGTCGTCAGATCCGTTGAACCTAGGCCCCTATACCACAGCGAAGCATATTTACCCCGTTGGTGCCACAATGTGTAAAGTGCATTACGCATTAACTAGATTATTGGACTCTAGTGCAAGTTGGGAGTCTGCTAGGAGATATGCCCTATAGGCAATAATAGAATGTTATTGATTATCTCCCCCTGTTCATAATT